>JARFIW010001757.1:0-18373 GCA_036346225.1 Platerodrilus igneus
TCAAACCAGGTTAATGCCAGTTGTAATGTATCCTAATATTGGGCAGTAAGAAGGTAGAATACGTTACACAGTGATTATTTTTGCAAAGTGTTAGTTACCCGACAGGGATTGTAATGTTTTTTTCTTTTTTTGCTAATTGGAGTTCTTTTGTGAATGTGTTATTTTCTTTGTTTGTTTTTTTTTGTATTTAGGTATAATTTCAGGTGAGGATTTTTCCCACATGATGTACTGAACGGTTAATAACTTTTTATTTCAGGCCGTTCCTTCATTTTTGTATTTGTAATACCCCGCCTACTCGCCAACTGAGCCCGGGAATTTTTTTCTTTGTCTTTTAGGCAACGTCAATGTACGTAGCACAACACTCATACGGGACATACATTTTACCTCTCATCCGAACAAAGACGTACTTTTATGAAAAATGCTCGCCTACAATTGTTCAAGCAGACCGTATAGAAATTCAAACCTGAGACCTTGGACGCAGTAGTCACACGCATACCAACTAAGCCACAGAGCGGCCTTCTCAGGTACACAGTTCATTTACATTTCCAATGCTCCACCTGTAGGTACTACATTGGCCAGGAGGCGAGTTTTTTGTTGCGTGGAAATTTAGAATTTTGCCGAACCCTTGCCGTTCCAGGCAAGGTAGGGATTTTTAACGTGCGTGACAACACTCACACACGGAACCTCCATTTAACCTCTCATCCGAACAAGGGCGTAATTTTTGTGAAAAATGCTCACCTGCCATTTTTCAAGCAGTCGGCCGTGTCGGGATTTGAACCCGGGACCTTGGGATCCGTAGTCTTACGCTTACTGCATTGATCCACGGCGACGCCCTCTCAGGTACACAGCGTGCCAAGAACGGTTTCAAAAATGATGTCATCTTCTGAGCAGAAAGATTTCGAAATTATAATAGTCCCCATTCGGATCTCCGGGAGAGGACTGCTTTAGAGGTTGTCATCGACAACCTCAATAAGACGAAAAGAGCAACTAGAAACTTCTTGCGATTCGAGGCGTGAACTGTTTGAAATATGAAGCAAGTAGGCCAGCTAGAAAATTTCAAAATTAAAATGGATGTGCTTGTTAAGATTTATTAAACTTATATACATTCATTTATACATGCACTGTACATTTCATACTTCAAGTAACTTTGCTCCAAAATGTGGATCAAGGAGTCATTAGAAATAATTAAGTGTAATGTCAAAGTTTTCAAATATATAAAAAAATGTTATAACTAATTTTCATTCATTACACCAATGCAAAGCTTGTGCAGTTTCTTTTTATACAGTGAACTTTAGTGTCATAAACAAATGTTTTTCACACTAACAAATATGGTCCTTCTTGTCGTCGAATAAATGCCAGTTTAGCAACCAACAGCAGTGTTCAAGATAAAAAAAAACAAAATTATACCTACAAGAATTCAACTTGCACATTTGCAATTCAGCAAAAGGCGAAGAATATTTCTATCTGTGAGTTTGTTCCAATTACTAATACACTCCTTTCACTGCACATTGATCTGACATTTTAATACTACATTTCAATATTTCTTCTACAGTATTTATTAGCGTTTAAAAGATAAAATTACATTTTATTCATTATAGCATTAAGTTATATGGATATTACAATAAAGTTGCATACATTAAGAGTACGAAATACGATATCACATTCAGATATTTTGCAGATTTTTTACTAGATTCATTCATACAGCACACGCTTTGCGATTTCATTTCTTATTTGCTTTCAATACAGAATTTGTACATTATAAAATGACAGAATTAGCAGCATTAGTGTCAAAACGAGGCACGCTTAAAGCTCAACTTACAAGGTTTAGTAAGGTGGTGCAATCCGTTGATATTAAGCAAATGAGTGTTATTGAATTACAAAAACGGTTGCACAAAATAGAGCAGTTGTGTTTTTCAGTTTTTGATGATATTCAGACGCAAATTGAGCTTCTGGATTCCGATCAAGAAAAAGAGCGTATCTTATTTGAAGATTAGTATTTCAAAATTGTTTCACAAGCAGAGGTATTAATTAATTTACACTGCGATTCTGCAGGAACTGCAAGTACAAGTAGTCCGCCGGAATCATTAGCATTGTCTCGAGCACAAAGTACAAGTAATATAAAGCTTCCAACGATTCGGTTACCGCATTTTTCATCTGGTCACGAAGACTGGATTGAGTTCTGCGATACTTTCGATTCATTAATCAATAAAAATCCTCAAATAGATCCTATTCAGCGTTTCCACTATCTTAAATCGGCCATCACTGGGGAAGCACGGCGTATCATAGAATCTTTACCAATATCCAGCTCAAATTATAGTATCGCGTGGGAGCTACTCAACAGTAGATATGGCAACAAACGAATACTTATTCACAACCACATAAAGGCAAAGGGTAAGTAAAGAATCTTCATCTCAGTTGCGTAATCTCGTAGACAGCATTAACAAAAACTTACGATCTCTTGAAACACTTGGCCAATCAACAAGAGATTGGGATCCCTTATTAATATTCATAGTATTAAACAAGTTAGATTCAGTAACATCTCGCGATTGGGAGGGAGAAGCATATAAATCCACAAATTCGCCAACACTAGAACAGTTTCTCAATTTTTTTAAAAATAAGGCAGACCTACTCGAAGCGACTGAGTTAAACACTAGTGGTTCAGGTAAATTTAAACTACATTCACAAGGTAAAGTTCAAGCTAACAAAGCAGGTCATCAAAGGACATTTGTGACTGCTAAGGAAGCCTGTTCATATTGCAAACAAACGCATAAAATTTACAATTGCTCTAAATTTCAAAATTCACCGATTCATTCACGTATTGAACATGTTCAAAATGCACATTTATGCATGAATTGTCTAAATTCGGGACATTCACTAAATGATTGCAGATTTGGATCATGTAAAAAGTGTCCACAGAGACACAACACATTGCTTCATTCAGAAGTCGATGTGGAAAACAAAGAAAATGCGTCTGTTGTACTTTCAAACTACACAAATTCAAAGAATCTAACTTTGTTATCGACTGCAGTAATAAAGGTCTTTGATAATCAAGATAGAACTCATGATTGCAGAGTACTACTCGACAGTGCATCAGAATCTAGTTTCATTACACAAACACTGTGCGACTTATTAGGTCTACAGAAAACCACCTACAATATTTCAATTGTAGGTATAGGTCAAGTATCTTCTTGCGTTAGGTACAAATGCGATATTCAAATAAAATCGCCGCATAACGATTTCACATCAAAACTTTCATGCTTGGTCATTCCAAATATTTGTGAGCGCATGCCCACTCAAAATATTAATACATCTTTGTTAAGCATTCCAAAAAATATTAGGCTTGTTGATCCATCTTTTCATACTGCATCTTCTATCGACTTACTGATTGGAGTTGATTTGTTTTGGTCGTTGCTTTGCGTCGGACAAATCAAGCTTGGCCAGGGGTTGCCAATTCTTCAAAAAACTAAGTTGGGGTGGATCATTTCGGGTCCTATTCATAATGTTTCACGTAACTCTGAGCGTTCTCATTGCAATTTCGCTAGGCAGATGAACGTTCAGGATCGACTTGCTCGGTTTTGGGAGGTCGAGGAAATAGAAACCTCCAAAAATTATATTTCCAAAGAGGAAGCAGATTTCGAGAATCATTTTGTTTCTACTTTCAAGAGGCATGGTGATGGAAGATTCATGGTTACTATTCCATTTGAGGAATCCGTAAACTTATTAGGTGATTCCGAGCAAATAGCTAAAAACGTTTTTACAATCTTGAACGCAAACTTTAAGCAAATTCAGAATTGCGTGACAGATACTTCCAATTCATAGATGAATATCGGGTTTTGAATCACATGTCTCAAGTGGCAGACTCTAGTTCAGTCTCTAATGTCACATATTTCCTTCCTCATCATGGGGTATTAAAGAAAGACAGTCTAACCACAAAGCTCAGAGTCGTATTTGATAGTTCTTGTCCAACAAGCAGTGGGGTATCCTTAAATCAAATTCAGATGGCAGGTCCTACCATACAAAACGATCTTTTTTCAATTCTCTTACGTTTCAGACAATTTTCTTACGTCGTATCCTCAGACATTGAGAAAATGTATAGATGCATATGGATTATTCCAGAACAAAGATTCTTGCAACAAATCTTGTGGCGAAAGGATCCTAAAGGTCCGCTAGAGGTTTACCAATTAAATACAATAACATATGGTACTACAAGTGCTTCATTTCTTGCAATAAGATGTCTGCATCAATTATTCATTGAAAATGCTGAGTCATTTCCATCAGCTTCTCATGCAATCGCTAATTCATTCTACGTAGATCATTTCTTGCATGGTTCAGACTCATTACAGGAACTTACACAAACGTGTGTAGAAGTTTCAGATATTCTGCACCAAGCAGGTTTTAATCTATGCAAGTGGGTATCCAATACAGCTTCAATTCTTAAAAATATTAAACCTACATTTAAAAATTTTGATTCGCCTATTAATATATTGCAATTTGGAATTTCTTAAAATTCTAAGACGTTAGGTATCTTTTGATCTCCAACAACAGATATTTTGACTTACAAAATATTAGCTCCGAATACTTCAAATCGAAGCACTAAGAGATCAATTTTAGCAGGTGTTTCACAAATATATGATCCATTAGGTCTTTTAGCAGCCTGCATTATAGTTGTCAAAATTTTGCTTCAAAAATTATGGTCCGAAAAAATCGATTGGGACGAAGCAGTATCAATTGATCTTTATACTAAATGGGTTTTTTTCATACGGGAAATACTTCATTTAAATCACATTCAAATTCCAAGACATGTCAGATACAAAAACAGCATTCGTACGGAATTGCATTGTTTCTGTGATGCATCTCAAGATGCATACGCAGGATGCATTTACATTCAGAGCACAAATGAACATGGCGATTCACAAGTTCATTTATTATGCGCAAAGGCTAGGGTTTCTCCATTAAAGCTTTTAACCATTCTAAAGCTTGAGCTTCAAGGAGCGCTAATCGTATCGCGACTAGCTAACAAGGCACGGAAATCTCTTACAATTAATTTTGATGAGATAGTTTATTGGAGCGATTCAACTATAGTACTTGGTTGTCTATGCACTCCTTTAAATCTTCTCAAAACATTCGTTGCAAATCGTGTATGTGAAATTCAAACCAACACCGACATATCAAAATGGCGTCATGTTCGTTCCTACGACAATCCAGCTGACTTAGCAAGTCGTGGAATAAATCCAACTTCATTGATTTCCTGTGATCTGTGGTGGCATGGGCCCAATTTTCTCGTCAAAGATTCGCACGACTGGCCAATATCAAGCATTTCGAGTACTCAGGATCTACCAGAACTGAAATGCGCAAAGGTTTCATTATTCGTACAGCATGAATTTTATTTTCCATTTGACCGTTTTCCAATTCTAATAGATTAATTCGTTGCGTGGCATATTGCCTTCGTTTTATAAGCATTTTAAGAAGAAAGGGTTCTTTTAATAATACAGAATGTCTTCATACTGAAGAAATTGACAAGGCCACCAAAACAGTGGTTAAGATGGTGCAACAAGATTGTTTCAGTTGCGAGTACAAATTGCTGTCTCAAGGGAAATGCTTGCACCCTGTTACGTCATCATCGAACAATTCGGTATTTGTGACAATAAATACCATCAGTGCGTGCATCCTACAGTTCTCAGTGAAACATTTTATATACCGACAGTAACAGTGCATAAAGGGAGTCGCATTCGAACCCTTGCAAAAGACGGTCGTGTGAGAGCTTTTGAAAGCGACATCGACACCCGGTCGTGCGTGTTTTCGGTTGTCCGTCGAAAGCTTCTGTGTGTGAAGGTTTATTGCCCACAGCGGCACAGGATAAAAGGTATTTATACCCTTTATTAAGTAGTTTGGTGTAGTTGTTTTTAATTATTACATAACCGCTCCACCGCCAATCGGTATTGCTACAAAAAGCAATTGGTCCTTCCCTATAATTAATTAGCATATTTATATCACACCTTTATCATCATCATCATCCATATAAAACCACGCCCTAAGAGCCAATTATTAAGTTTCAGTCCATTCGTAACAAATGATGGTATCATTAGGGTGGGCGGAAGACTCAGGCATTCACAGTTTGACTTCGATAAACAGCATCCTATATTGCTTCCTAAAAATCACCATTTCACTAAATTATTGCCTCGAAATGAGCATAAGAAATTATATCATGCTGGTCCACAGCAAGTATTACCTTCAATTAGGAATATTTTTTGGTCTATTGGAAAAAGTACAGCCAAACAAATAGTACGTGAATGCGTTACATGTTTTCGTGCTAAACCTATCAGTCATGCTCCATTGATGGGTGACCTTCCCTCTGCAAGGGTTACTCCTTCACCTCCATTTTACGTAACAGGGGTCGATTATGCAGGTCCGTTTGTTTACAAGATAAAAGAGGTCGTGGTAGTAAATCGTTAAAGGAATACATTTCATTGTTTATATGTTTCAGTACTAAAGCCATCCATTAAGAGCTTGTAACGGAGTTATTTACAGAGTGTTTCATAGCAGCTCTGCGCAGATTTATATCTCGAAGAGGCAAACCACTACGCATCCTTTCCGATAACGGGTCTAACTTCACGGCTGCAAAAAATGAACTAAATAACTTAGGTCAGTTCTTGCAGGATGACAGCAGTAAGGTTATTGATTACAATGCACTACAAGGCATAACTTGGGATTTCATACCACCTTATTCACCTCACTTCGGAGGTTTTTGGGAATCAGGGGTGAAATCAGCAAAGTTTCATTTAAAGAGAGTTTTGGGTAAAGCGCAATTAGTCTATGAAAATTTTTTAACAATTTTAGTTCAGGTAGAGGGAATTTTGAATTTGAGGCCGCTATCACCACTTTCCACAAATCCAAATGACTTTTCACCATTAACACCCGGACATTTTATCATCGGTCGTTCTATTAATTCAATCGCTGATCCAAACTTACAAGACATAAACGAAAACCGCTTTTCAAAATATCAACAAATACAACAACTAACACAACACTTTTGGACACGTTGGTCCTTTGAATATATTTGCGGGCTTCAAAACCGTTTGAAGTGGAAAACCAACCAAAACAACTTACAAGTTGGAGGTTTAGTTTTAATCAAAGAACGTGGCTTACCTTCTTTATGCTGGACTCTAGGCAGAGTCCAAATACTTCATCCTGGAGCTGACGACGTCGCAAGAGTTGCATCGGTGAAAACAGCAAAGGGAACAATTCGACGAGCCATCACCAACTTATGCCCCCTTCCTAGTGCGTGACATGTACATTAGTTGTGCTTAATATGATGACTCTATAGTTTTTGGTTTCAAGTTTATTTATATAATTGTTTTATTGTTTGCATACGTTTACAGAAATTACATTCATGACGTATTCATTGTTCGTTAAGATTTATTAAAAATTCGTCCTTTCAAGGTGGGGTGTATGTTAAGATTTATTAAACCTATATACATTCATTAATACATGCACTGTACATTTCATACTTCAAGTAACTTTGCTCCAAAATGTGGATCAAGGAGTCATTAGAAATAATCAAGTGTAATGTCAAAGTTTTCAAATATATAAAAATGTTATAACTAATTTCCATTCATTACACCAATGCAAAGCGTGTGCAGTTTCTTTTTATACAATGAACTTTAGTGTCATAAACAAATGGTTTTCACACTAACAGTGCTAGCATTAAATATAGTGGAGATCAGCGAAGTTTGGTGGCTAAAAATAGGGGATATTTGAAGTGGGAACATCGGGGTAATTCATACAGGATCAAACAAAGAAAATTCAGGTGTAGAGATAGTTATGCGGAGAAAGATAGGACACTGTGTAGATTACCACTTACAAAAGAATCAAGACATACTCAATACACAATACACAATAATCTGAACAATGGCTAAAAAATCGTATAATTAAACAAAAAGCGATGCCAGACTTGGTAAACTAAGTTGTGCTTTATCATCACATCTACATGCAACAAACCACACTGCTAAATTCGAAGACACCAAGATTTTGGGCATTGAAAACAACTACTACAAAGAACTATTTCTTGAATCTTTTCACATTCTACAACAACCTAATCCACTCAACAATAGACAAGCTACAAACAACTTAAATTCTGTATATTCTTCGTTATATTATATTAATATCCACTTTCACAGACCGTTAATTTAGATTCCATTTATAGACAAACATTTCGTTCCTAAAATCTTACCTTTTTTTACGTTTCCTTTAATTTTTCTATTTTAAGTCAATTCCAATCATTATACTGATCACTAACTAATAATTTAATAAAATTCACAACCTCATATCAGTTATTTAAGTTCTTTCTACTTTTTCCTTTTGCAATTTTTTATTTTACTAAAATTCGTATCGTACAGATAGTTAGCTTTTGTAAATATTTGTTATTGTTTCCATAATTGTCAAAAGTTGACTCTATTTTTCGTGTTTTACTTATGTCTGGTCGGTCTACAAAAACAAAACTTATATAAGTGTGCCTCGATTATTCAGAACCTCTCTTTCTCAGGGTATCTACACCTACCTACCGTGGGTTCGGTGATAGGTAGATGGTCACGACACCGACCAAACAGCACTATTTTAATTTTAGTATACGTAACCCTTTTTTTATGCGTATATGCCAAATATAACAAACAGATCCGCGTAGCCTTGTGCCAATTCAAATACACTTACCAAATGACTTTGACTTTCCGAAAAACACAGTACTCACCCGATTTATCCTCAGCTGTAGGCCTTTCCCTTAACTCTGGCTAACGATCTCGGCCACCGGCTGTGTCTTCACACTACGCTCCACGATCACAAGGACTACTTGGCTTTCCAGACACCAGGTTTTTGATATGTTTGCTTTTATTTTCCACCCAAATCTATAAATAGTTACTGAATTTAGAATTTAGAATACTTTTAATTTTAACATCCCCGCGCTAATTTTCTTCTACTTATACCGTCGTTCTGTTTAACCACTCCTTCCAATCCAACAATATACGATCCAATACCAATCTTTAACCTGCTCTGTCAAATTCTGTGCTGCTTTATACTTTCCACCCAATACCTTTCAATCGCAATGTAATACCCAAATCACTTCCAATTCGTCTTTCTTCGGTCTACTAAATTCACTACAAATCCTTTTTACCTCAATCCAAATCACTCTAAATACCAACTCTTATATACACCTGTCTCGGTGCCGCTCGAATATCTAATCTTCTAACTTTCCACTCTTCTTAACTCGTACTGTTCCCTCTGACTCTCTATACTCTTCTCTAATTTAATCAAAAGCTTTAACTTCCAAAAGATTTTATTTCGACTTTAAAATATTCAACTTTGTACATTTATACCAAAACACGTCTTTTTACCAAAATTATTCAAATCGTTCTCGTTTATTATTTACCTAGGTGATACCGCCACCTTCAAAATTATTATGCCTACTATTTATACATTTCTAAAATCCCAACACCCAATTATATCGTCACTACTAGTGTTGTGTCACTAATACCTATCAGTTATCTTTTTACACTTTACGATTATATAAATAACTGTTCGATCATTTGTACATATGATCGCGTCGTACTTAAATCACTTTTGATATATTATTTTCACATATAGTTTTGATTATACAAGTTTGTCCAAAGGTTGATTCTATTAAATACGTCCCGAAATGTTTCACATATAATCCTGGCCCTGTGTTGTGAACAGTGGAACTTACACAGACGCAACCGGTTTTTAGACCAGCAAATTTACACTCTATGGATTATCAACGTACAACTTAGTATAAATCCTGGAATACTGAGTTTTCTCACGTCATTAAGTCATTCTTTCACGTATTGGCACTTTTACTCTGACCAATCCACTTTAAATACTTTACCATTTGTAAAGTACGGCAAACACACAATTTACAATTACGTGATCTGTCATTGGCTTTTTTTGGCATACACACAACCTTAAAACAATAAAGTACTCTTTATACCCTTTTAGCTCTTATGTACACTTCATGGGCTCCACTGATTTTATATAAAAGTGGAAATTTCGTCGGTCTTTATAAATCTCCTCGTGACGTGAAAAATTTCTAGTTTTATTTAAAATCACTCTACGCATTTTATAGATTAATTATTAAACCACCCCTAATTTCATTTTTCTTTCACGTCTGTATAAATACGCTATATAACAACTTACACTATAGAACAAAACAAATTTAAACTTTCAGTCTCATGAACTTTCATCATGCTAAACCCTCATCTTGGGCAATTTTTTTGGTATATACCGTTTATAATAATTTGAAGCCCCTAAAAATCCTCGTAATCCTCTTACATTTTTTGGTTGAACAATATATTTTCAATTCGTCTAGCCTCTTATTACAAATTTTTATCCCCTGCTCACTAATTTCAACTCCTAAATACGTGACCTGACTCTTAAACCATTCACACTTCTCTGCGTTTAACTTCAACCCTCCTTCGTCCAGCCTTTGTATCACCTTTTCTAAATGCCCCATATGTTCTTGCTCGTTCCTGGAAAAGATCAGTAGATCATCCACATAGTGCGTACAGAAACATTCATACTCGTTTAATAGCTTCTGCATGGCCCTAACAAGTGCTGCTGAAGAACTACTTAACCCAAATGGAACTACAGAAAACATATAAATCTCCCCTTCAATACTAAATTTACGGGGTTTAGTATTCTAAACCCCGTAAATTTCTTACTATCCTCATGCAACGGAATCAACCAGAATAAATTTTTAAATCTAACTTGCTAAAAATCTTTATCTCGTACACCTTGTATGACAAATTATCCAACCCTTGTGGTTGTTCGTACTGAGCTTTCGTAATTGAATTTAACTTCCTCGCGTCCAAACAAATCTTTATATCTATTTTGTTAGATTTAGGTACAATAACGACCGGGTTCACATATGGAGTCTTCGCTGGTTCGATGATTCCTTCCTTTAACATCTTACTAATCTCGGCTTTAACCCTATTTCTAATTGCAAACGGAATTGGATACACCTTGGTACAAAATACGCTGTCTTTCGTGACCTCTAACTTGTGCGTATATCGCTTCGCAGATCTCGGCTCTTCATTAAATAACCCTACAAATCTATTAAATAATTCACCCAGCTTTCCTTTAATGTCATCACTCACTTTTCCTATCTGTCTATCATCAATTATTTTCTCAAACATATTACATAATCTCACTTCAACCTGTCTATATTTACTTGCCCTTTTCATTCCTAATCCTAACTTATCAATATCATTTCCATTCCTATATTCCGAACTAACCGTAGGCACCACCCATAACTTATCTTTATTTAATATACAAATCGATCTATCATTTCCATCTATTGTTAATCCAAAACCCTCTATAAAATCCATCTCTAGTATAAAATCTAACTGTAACCCCTTTGTTACCAAGAACTCAGCTTCCACTGCATTTTTATTCCCTACAAATATCGGTACACGGACTACATTATAACTCGTCGTTAACTTTTTATTCATCGCCGACCATAAATTGACCCCATCAATAGTTTCCATTCGCCCTTTTAAAAATTCTGCATGTTTTATTACAATATTTTCATTAACCAGCGACAACTGTGAACCACTATCAACTAAAGCAACATATAAACAATCTCTTATTTTAATATTAATAAACAACAAATTCCTTTTATTAACTGTATAATTATTCAACAATAAATCACTTAAACTATAACCTAGATCTATATCTAAACCTAACAACTCTGCCTTTAGAAAATTGGCGTTTCTTTTTGGTTCGGTGGTGCTTCGTGCACTTGTACCGCCTCTATCTTGTCTGGGTCATACATTGCAGCGCTGGTCGTTATATGTTGGACGTTTATGTCCCTGTCAGTCCGGCTGTATCCGTCACGCGTTCCTCCTCCAGTAGTACGGCCGTCCCACGTGTTGTCGCCATGCTGGTACCTATTTTGTACCCTGTAATCGTTTCCCTGGTATTTTCTATTGAAATGCTGGCGCCTATTGCCGTCGTGTCCCCAATGGTTACGATGTCCGTTGTTGAAACTTTGCTGTCTGTAGCTTTGTCTGTGCTCGTTGTGGTATGCCTGTTGTCGGTGTTCGTCATTATACCCCCGATTCTTTTCCCAATAATTTCCACGCGTCTTTGTCTCTAGTGCTGTCGCTAAGTCAAAATTCCACATCACCCCTAGAAATGTTCGTAAGGTCTTTATGTTTTGAACCACAACCACTTTTGTCACCTGCGGTTCCATATGTCCCGCAAGTAGTAGTATGATGTCCTCTCCCAATTTTGGTGTCAGATGTTGTGCCTGGTTATATTTGTCTATAGCGTATTCTTCGCGTGACCCGTTTAGTTTGCTGTAGTGTCCTGTGATTAAGTTAGTCCTTATGTTAGTCTGGTGCGCGTTACTCCAAAATTGTTCAATGAACAGTCGTCTGAATTCCGCGTATGTGTTGTACTGTCTTCGTATGATGTTATGCCACTTTTCCGCGTTTCCTGTCAAAGTCGCCCCAACTATTTGTAACTTCGTCCGTTCGTTTTCTGTCTCTACAATTTTGTCTAGTTTGTCCAAAAACCCCATCGGTTGTTCTGTCCGTCGTCCTTCAAATTTCGGTAGCGCGTCTCAGTTTAGTCTAATTTGATGTTCGTAGTCCAGTCCTCCGCGTCTCCTTTCTAGGTCGTCTAACTTGTCTTGTAGCTGTCGAACTTCGTCGCTAACCTTGTTCTCTAATGTCGTCACGTTGTCCTTAACTTTTGCGTCAAGCTGTGTCCTAGCATTAACATTTTTTGTGTTGTAGCGTTTCAAGCGTCTGTCCTAAATTCCTGTAGTTGGTCGTATGCTTCTTGTCACATGTTTGTATCTCACCGCTTAAATTTGTAAATTCGCTGATCATGGTCTCCTCAACTGCTTCCACGCTTGTCTCAACTTCTACTTTAATGTCAGTCCTTGCTGCGTTCAACTCTTCCTTAAATTGTACCCGTGTATTTTCAATTTTGTCGTCTACGCGGTCTACCTTTTCTTGTAACTCAGCCTTAAGTTCGTCCCTAACCTCTTGTATCGAAGCCAGTAAATACGCATGAGCGTCGAATATCTTTGCTGTCATTTTGGCTTGTGACTCGTCAATTTTATTTGTTAACTCAGTGTGTGATGTTTTAAAATCCGTCTGCGCCTCGGCAACTTTGTTTGTTAACTCCGTTTGTGATGTTTTAAAATCCGTCTGCGCCTCGGCAATTTTTTCCATTAAATCAATTTTTAGTTCCGTGTGTGACGTCTTAAAATCGTCTTTTAATTGTTCTTGTAGACTTATTAGAAAGCGCATAATTTCTTGATTTCCAGCCGTTTCAGCCACCTCGACCTTTTGTACCGTCGCCTTGTCCGCTTCTATATTTATCACCTCCGGATCTACATGTCTCGCCTCCGTTTCCTAGGTATCTCCCCCTGCATCTAGCTCCTCGTCTTGTGCTGCAATTTCCGCGTCGATTCCGTATATCCTTCTTGACCTCGTTATACGCCTGGTCTCCTCGTCTGTCATCTCTGCTACCTTTTTCGAACTCCTTTTTGTCCTGTAAAATTTAACTACGGGCCCTATCTAACTTTGGTGTCCCTTATTCTACTAATGCTTCTTTCGAGCCTCACGTTGGGTTTGCCACTTTATATTAATTAATTCTTGTTTATATTTATTCAAATACTTTATATAAAAATGTTGACTCTATTTTTCGTCTGGTCGGTCTACAAAAACAAAACTTATATAAGAGTGCCTCGACTATTCAGAACTTCTCTTTCTCAGGGTATCTACACCTACCTACCGTGGGTTCGGTGATAGGTAGATGGTCACGACACCGACCAAACAGCAATACCTTAATTTTAGTATACGTAACCCTTTTTCTATGCGTATATGCCAAATATAACAAACAGATCCGCGTAGCCTTGTGCCAATTCAAATACACTTACCAAATGAGTTTGACGTTCCGAAAAACACAGTACTCACCCGATTTATCCTCAGCTGTAGGCCTTTCCCTTAACTCTGGCTAACGATCTCGGCCCCCGGCTGTGTCTTCACACTACGCTCCACGATCACAAGGACTACTTGGCTTTCCAGACACCAGGTTTTTGATATGTTTCCCCGCGCTAATTTTCTTCTACTTATACCGTCGTTCTGTTTAACCACTCCTTCCAATACAACAATATACAATCCAATACCAATCTTTAACCTGCTCTTTCAAATTCTGTGCTGCTTTATACTTTCCACCCAATACCTTTCAATCGCAATGTAATACCCAAATCACTTCCAATTGGTCTTCCTTCGGTCTACTAAATCCACTCCAAATCCTTTTTACCTCAATCCAAATCACTCTAAATACCAACTCTTATATACACCTGTCTCGGTGCCGCTCCAATATCTAATCTTCTAACTTTCCACTCTTCTTAACTCGTACTGTTCCCTCTGACTCTCTATACTCTTCTCTAATTTAATCAAAAGCTTTAACTTCCAAAAGATTTTATTTCGACTTTAAAATATTCAACTTTGTACATTTATACCAAAACATGTCTTTTTACCAAAATTATTCAAATCGTTCTCGTTTATTATTTACCTAGGTGATACCGCCACCTTCAAAATTATTATGCCTACTCTTTATACCTATCAGTTATTTAAATTATAACTCATACCATAATTACAAAAATTAAAATCAATTTTATATTAGGTTTAAAAAACAGAATCAAAAAAATTTGTCACCCTTCATTATATCAAAAAAAATTAAATAAATTACGAACAATTCTAAAAGGTGACAATTATCCTTCAAAAATAGTAAGTAGACTGTTATATAACCATCCAACAAATAATACAAATAATATTAATTTAAACAATGATGCGAGCATTACTAATAATGACACTTTACAATACCATTCTCTTCCTTACACAAAAGAACTGACACCAAAGTTATATAATATTTTTAAGAGATTCAACATAAAAATTGCAAGAAAGAATATACTTACACTAAGTAATTTATTTTCAAAAATTAAAGACAAAACTTCACCATTAAATCAGAGAAACGTAACCTACAAAATTAACTGTTTAGACTGCAATGAAGAATACATTGGCCAAACTTCCCAAAATCTAAAACAAAGGATAACTCAACACAGAAGTGACATCCGCGTTAAACCTAATGCATGTGCATTGAGTATCCATGCAAATTTAAATAATTCTCATAGAATTAACTTTTCAGAACCAGTAATTCTAAATATTGTAAGTAATAAGCAAAAAAGAGAATTTCAAGAAATGTGCTACATTTACATATACCCTAACACCATGAACAGAAGAACAGATATAAATAATTTGAGTACTATATACACATATTTATTACGTTTTCAGTCTGATAATAATTCAGATACAAATACAATACAATACAATACAATACCAAGATAAATATATTTATTACATCCTACTCCAACCAAATGGTGTAATCGACATTGATACATTCACTTACACGTACATACTTATTACTAAAAAAATCTAGCAACATCTTTCGCACATAATTAGAAAACAAAGTTTTGTATACAAAATCAAACTTTCAAAAAAATTGTCACTATATACAGAAATATAAAAATTTTTTATGTTATACTTATGCTTTTTATGTTTTTAGTTTGTAGTTTGTAGTAAAATACAATTTAACATAAAAATTAATATTAACAAAATACAAAGTGAAATAAACCCAATATAACAAAAAGTGGATTTATTTATATGAACTAGTCACATAAAGAACAAAATTCTAACCTTTTTCTTGCGTACATGATAAAACAATTCATCAATAACTTTATTTTTATCCAATTTAACATAAATATAAAGTTATATTACTATTAGTAATACCTCAACCAAATGATTTTGCGATACATTGAATATTAGATACGCTCTACTAATTGATTATAATGGTAAATTAATGTTCCCCCTTGTTTCTGACGCATTTAATGCTAATATTATTTGTATAATTATACTATATTAGGAGAAGTTAAATTTAATTTATTATTGTATATGAACTGTAATAAATTTTTAAAATTTTTAAGTAGGTATTATATACGTTATCTGAAACCTGGTATCCCTAGAAATGTGCGATATAGCACTTTTAAAACTTGCATAGTAACCGTTATTTGGAAGATGCTTCGACATGATATCAGTTGCAGTGCAAAATTTCTCTAAATTCGTTACATTTCTATAGTAATCTATTAATATCTACGTAAAATGTCTTTTCTGCATGTGTGCAATTATAAGCTGCTTGGCAATCTAACTATTATGAACAGACTTGCACCTTAAGAAGTTCTAGAATACTAGAATGGGTAGAATGTCATGTGTGCTTCAATGAACTAAAAAGACGAACCACATATTTAACCAAATTAGTGGGATCTTTTAGTGAAGAACCAGACTAAGCAGGACCCCGAAAGAAACCAATAGCTTTTTTAGTACTTAGAGTGGCAATGATCGTATTGATCGGTATGGCATTTTAAAACACACTGCTGCGATGTGGAAGGCAACGGAAAACAATCGCATTACCTCCCAAGCACGCGGTGCACCAAAAATACTTTCAAAAATGATGAAACCCCTTGAGTTAAAAGATTATGAAATTAAAATCTCCGAGAGGGGACTGCTTCGGAGGTTGTGTCCTACAAGTTCGATAAGAAGAAAAGAATAACCAGAAGAACCTTGCGAGTCGGGGTGTGGAATGTTAGAAACCTAAGGAAAGTAGGCAAGTTAGAGAATTTGAAAATTAAAATGGATTGGTTAGTATTAGATATAGTGGGCATTAGCAAAATTCGGTAGTCAAAAGCGGGGGATTTTTGAAATAGAAACTTTAGAGTAATTTATATAGAATCTTAAAAAGGAAATTTGGGTGTGCGGATAGTTATGTGGAAAAAGATAAAAAGCTGCGTAGAAAACTTCTTACAAACCTACTGATTCGTAAAGGGATATGAAAATTTAATAATTCAATAATTATTTCAGCAGTAGGTGAAGATAGGGAAGGAGCGGTAGTAGGTTTATTTGGTTTAGGCACGAGAAACTACAAGGGTAATAGGCTGGTAGAATTTTGTAACAAAAAAAATTTAACCTACATAAACACATTTCAACATCATGCTAGAAGACGGTACACGTAGAAGATGCCAAGAGTTATAAGGAAATATCAAATAAATTACATTGTTGTTAGACAACGGTTTAAGAATCAAGTAAAAGACTGTAGAGGCTACCCGAAAGCAGATATAGAGTTGACATAACGATTATGAAAGCCGCGCCTAATTTTAAACATTTGAAACAAAAGAAATGGATGGAGGCGCTTTGACTTTGAGAAATAAAGGTACCCACAAAAGATGTGAGAAAAAGTCAAACGAATTGCTGAAAGACAACAACAAAATTTCTAATACTAAGGCATTATAAGTAAAATCGAATAACATTAAATCTAATTTAGGCATGGCGGCCAGAGCTGTTCTGAGATATAAACAAAAAGAGAATAAGAAACCATCGATAACAAAGAATATGTGGAACCTAATAGAAAAAAGGCCAAAATACAAAAACATTCCAGACAAAGCTGAAAAAAGGGGGTGGCAAGACATAAAATGGGAAATTAATCACAAATGCAGGAAAGCTGAAGAACAATGAATTGAAGACAAGTGCAAAGAGATACAAACTAAAATGCAAATACAAAAGGCAGACAAACTAATTAGAAGGAAATTTAGGGATATAAAGCTGTAAAGTAAAAATATAAGGGACCCAGAAAAAGTCACAATTATAAAAAAATGTAGAGAAAGTGAATAGATGGCAAGAATATATAGGGAATTTATATATAAGGCAGGAACTAGAAGCATTGGAATAGGAATCTAACTTCGAGTACGATGACTTAAAATATCATATGCTTAGAGATGAACTAGCGTTGAATACTCTGAAAAAGAATAAGGCACCGGGTATAGATAAAGTGCCAGCAGAAACTATAAAAACCGCTGAACAATCAGTAACATAACATCTCTTTCAATTTGTAAGTTATATGTATGAAACAAGCTAGATACCCAAAGTTTTCAAACGCAACACTATAGTCAGTGTACCAAAAAAGGGAAGTGCAGGTGGATGTGAAAATTTTTGAAGAATAAGTTTGACAGCACACGTGTCACAAATATTAAGTAGAATTATACAAAGACGAATGGAAAAACGGGTTGAAGAAATATTAGTGAAAGATCAGGTTGAGTTTAAGCGAAACAAGGGAGTAAGGAAGGCCGTTTTAGCTTTGAGAGTGTTATTGGATGGAACAATAGAAAAGGAGAAAGCATATATATATATATATATATATATATATAAGCGTTAGATAATATAAAATGGAAAAAATTTTCGAA